>JANAVB010022800.1:6543039-6586282 GCA_029216955.1 Iris pallida
ATGTTTGTAGTAGCTAATCTGTTGCTCGATGATAATTTGCTGAGTGTGCATCTTGTCACCCAGCGCTATGAGGATGGACTGCTGGAGCTCTCTGGAGATGTCTATCTCCATGCAGATGCAGGCGTAGTTGCCTTTAGCGATGCTTCGGGTTTCGTCAGCCATGGCTACGAACTTGCCGAAGGAGCTAGCGATCCTTTTCAGTGCCGCCGTGGCAAAGCATACGAGGGGGAGGTTTGGGAAAGTGACCCATGTGTTCCTCCGTGAGTGTACCATTTGGAAAGAGTGAAGTGGTGTTTGTCGATCCTCCCTGAGCTGTGGTATAGAGCTTTCCTACCGTCTGTGTTGGATGAGAGGTGTAGAAGGGTGGAGAAGTGGTCAAGTGGGGCGACGCTGTATCCCGAAGAATGGTCCCAGGTCTCAACCAAGGCTTGGATCTGCAGGATTTTTGGGCAGGTGAGGGTGAAATGCATAACCCAGGTGCGCGGTAAGGTCTTGGACAGAGCCGAGATGTCTTCGTCTGAGAACTGTATAGAAATACTACTTTCTCCAGACGGAGGGGGGATCTGGATCGATTGGAGCGTCACCTCGGAGAGAGGTGAGACATGTGTGTTCGGAGCTCTGAGCTTGTCCGCGAAAGACACGGCTCCTGATGGTAGATTGGAGGCTGAAGTCTTATCCGCCAAGGACAACGTGCCCGACGGAATAAGAGAAAAGATAGGGACCCTCGAACTGGGCAGAGCGAGGAAGTCTATCGGTAGCACGGGAGCGCCGGGAGGGCCAGACGATTGGGGGTTAGATGCCGAACCACCAATGACGGGAGTGTAGTACGGCTGCCAGTGGGCGCAGGGACCAACACGCTCGTCGCCCGCGACGATAATGGCCTGGGAAGCTCCGCTGCAAGTGCCCGCTGTGGGGCTGCCGTATGTGCCCACAACAGGGCAACCGTTGTGTGTGCCTACGGGGAGAGAGGTCCCGTATACACCCGCTACAGGGCAACCGGTGAATGCGCCTGCGGGGAGAGAGATCCTGGATGCGCCCGAAAGGAGGGGAACTCCGAGAGCACTCACAGGGGCCGCCTCGGGATGCGCCTGCCCGTTGCCACGCTGCGAGAAGTGAACGCATGGCCCGCCATCTAGAGGAAAGAAGGTGCCTCCCGAGGGGGGCACGTGGGAGTAGGCGCAAGCAAGGCCTGCTCCTTGTGAGCCAAGGAGGGAGCCATCCGAGATGGGCGCATGCACACCCGAGGGGAGCCCAAGGATGGGAAGGTGGACGCATGAGAGAGCCGCACACGGATCACCTTATGCGCCAGCAGCTCCACAAATAAGAGTGCCAGGCGAAGAGCAACTTTGCGGGATGTGGGCGCATGGCCCGCCGACGGAAGGAGTGGAGGTGCCTCCCGGGGAGGGCGCTAGAGAGTTGGCGCAAGCAAGGCCTTCCGAGATGGGTGCATGTACACCCGAGGGGAGCACATGGGTAGGATGGTGTAAGCCCATGTTTTTTAAATTTGGTTTAATTAGTGTTAATTAGATGCTAATGACCTATTTAGCTTTAAAATAATTTAATATCATTATTAGGAATTTTTTTTAGAATTTTTAATTGATTTTTAAATATTTTTTAAATCAAAATATATTATTTTGTAATTAATTGAATTGTTTTAATATTATTTTATAATATTTAAATTTGTTTTAATATTAATTTGTTTTTTATTACGGATTGTAAATTGTATTTTATAAACTGTTGGGCGTGGGGTTATTTTGCAAAGCTCCCAATCTTCGGGGGCCTTGCTGCAAAACCACCGTCACCCCCCCACATTCTCTGGCCAGCTGCCCCGACGACCACCGACCTTTCCCCGCCTTTTCCGACCGACCTTGCCACTAAAAACCGACCTCCTTCTCCCTATAAATACCCCCCAGACCAAACCGTAACCCTATCATACCACCACGACCCCCCACAGCGTCGCCTCCACTCCTTCTTCCCCGACGAGACCCCACCGAAACCCTAACTCCGACGAACCCCTAGCGCGACCTCCACAGCTACCTTCACCGCCATCGACCACCACCGAAGAGTTCGCCGAAGCAAGGCGAGTGCAGCGCCACCCCAGCGCCGCGACCCCCGACGCCCCTAGCCGTTGGAAGCCCCCTCGACTTCAAACCCCAACGCCGGACACGAAGGCAACAGCCCTAAAAACGTGTCGTGCATGTCCCAAACTCACGCATGGTGTTCGCCTGGACACGGGGAACCTAACAGTAGTGTTGGACACGCGTTAGCAGTGTCGTGCGTGTCGTGCTGGACGCGAACACACGACACTGGGTCAGAATTCATTTGCTCGTGTCCTGAACAGTCTGGACACGAAGCCGAACTGTTATTTAGGTTATTGGGTTAACGGGTTTAGATCATGCTATTGGGTTCAGAAACCCATTAACCTTAAACCTAATAAATCTAACCCAAACCCTTTCCCTAAACAAATGACTCGGGCTGACCCCCTGGCCAGCCCGAGCGCGCTAAATGCCCCCTGCCCTGGCCGAGTTTGAGCCCCTCCTTTCCTTCTTTTTTGTTTTGTTTTGTTTTGTTTTAAGTTTATTTTATATATATATATATATATATATATATATATATATATATATATATATATATATATATATTTTATATATATTTTATATATATATATTTTATATATATATATATATATATATATATATATATATATATATATATATATATATATATATATATATACTTTATAATATATATATATATATATATATATATATATATATATATTATATATATATATATATATATATTATAAAGTATATATATATATATATATATATATATATATATATATATATATGTATATATATTTATATATGTAAAAAATATATAAATATATATTTATATATGTATATATATTTATATATGTATATATATTTATATATGTAAAAAAAAAATATATATGTATATTATGTATATATATTTATATATGTATATATATGTATATATATTTATATATGTAAAAAAAAATATATATGTATATATATTTATATATGTAAAAAAATATATATATGTATATATATACATATATATGTATATATGTATATATATATATGTATATATGTATATATGTATTTATGTATATATATATATTATTATATATATACTGTTATATATATACTATATTTGTATATATATATATTTTATATTTAGTATTTTTTTATGAATATACATGTATATTTATTATATGTATATATCCATTATATATATATATATATATATATATATATATATATATATATATATTTTGAATTTGAAATACATATATAAATATATAACAACAATATATATATAAATATATATATATATATATATATATATATATATATATATATATATATATATATATATATATATATATATATATATATAACAACAATACATATATAAATATATAACAACAATATATATATATATATATATATATATATATATATATAAAATATATATATATATATATATATATATATATATATATATATATATATATATATATATATATATTGTTGTTATATATTTATATATGTATTTCAAATTCTACTTTGTGCAAAATATTATTGTGTACAAATTCACAAGTCATTTGCATTTATTTAAATTTGTGACTTGCGTATTTTAGCACTTTAAAATATATTTATGTATATATTTAATTTACTGTATTTTATTAATTATGACCAATTAATGTCCAAACCTAGCATGAATTTTTGGGTCCAATTGTGTCTAATAGATTCAGAGTCTGTACAAGTCATATTGGACTTGATTCATGGCTTTGGGTCCTGTATCTGAACTTCGGTTCAATTTCGAATACATGGACAAAATAGTAAATAAATAATTAATTATTTTTCAGAAATTGTTACTTGCTGTTTTTGAATTTATATATATATTTTAAGTGCTGCAAAAATCTGGGAAAAATGTATTTAAATACTATGTTAATTTATCTAATTTAAGGTAATTTTTCCAGCATTTAATAAGAACTTTTGGTATTTTATAAAAATAGGAAAACATAACTCATTTTCAGGATACATATGTTTGTTGATTTTTAATAAATATTTATGAGGGTTTATAAATTCCAAAAAAATTAGTATAAATTTTTATAATTAACAAGGATCATTTTGGTACTTTATTTTATGTAAAATTGAGCTTCTATCTCAAAAATTGTTGGAACACAATGTACAGTTTGTTTTATTTATTGAATAATTACGACTTTCAATATTTTGTGTTGTTTTGAGTTATAGACGTATTGGACCTCACTCCGCACTAGTGTAAAGACCCTAGAAAGTTAGTTTGGGTATGGTGTCATCCCACATTGGTCTCCTATGCTAAAGTCACCATTTGGCTAGGTGTCCAGTCAGAGAGTCGTGTTGCAACACTAGTGTCTTAGTGTTTAACTTAGTGTAAAAACTAGGTTTATGTGTTATTTCTACAGTGACGAGTCACCAGACTTCTATAGCATTTCTATCACTGCTTTGCTTTGCTGAAGGCAAGTACTTCTACAAACTTTACATACTGCTATAACAATAAACTGTGATTTTCCAACCATGTTAAATGCTGATCCATGGGGTAGCAAGTTAAATCTTCACATGTTGTATTACTTTTAGTCTCTACCATGCTTAGGACAGTTTCATATCTCTCACGTGTTTAAATAATGGGTTAAGAGAAAACTGTTAGTAGTGTACGTGATCATGCCCCCCTTCTCCGTATGTATTTACCGAGCACTGTTACATTCTATATGTAACTTTGTCGTATGTCTGATCCCGCGTTTGTGTATGGACATACACCGATGTCGTTAAGGGTACGTATGTACACTTCAGAAAATTGATATGTACCACTGTCCATCATGATTACCTATTGACTGATCACTCACCTACTATAGTTTTAAACTTTAAAACAAATACTTATTGCCATGATGGAATATATCTAAAACTGGATAAACAAGATTTGTCATTTTATTTCTTTCCATCACATGATCAGTATTACATGTTTGTTAGATTAAGTACTTGCTCTCGTCCTGACAGGATAACGTTGTAGGTATACTTACTGAGGAGGAGTTGCTTTTTGATTCATATAATGGAGTTACTGCCGAGGACCAGGCTTTATCTTACGAGGATGTACCTGCGGGAAAACTTGTCTAGTTGTCTATTTACTTTGGACTTTTGAGAGTAGTCATGTATTAGACTATGTATTTTATGACTGAACCTGTATCCAGCTTTACATTTGGACTTGTACTTGGATCTTATTGATATATGAGACGACTTTTGTGTTTGGGACAATTATGACTCTTTATTACATATAGAACTGTTAGCACATTTTAGTCTTATCTTGTTATCTTTAGAACAGCTTACTACGCTTTATCTCAAGCGTAGGCTGGACATGACTCGGCCCGGCCCAACAATTTGGGTAGCGGATCGTGACATGTTTTTAGTGGTGGCCCATGCAGGTCCTGACTAAATTGTTTGGTTACATTATTGTACCAAGCTTGCCTGCAATTAGGAACTTAAGGTAATTAGACAACACTAGGAATGACGCTTAGAACATCTAGAGGATTACTAGGATTGCAACATAGGAAACACATCACATGTTCGTTGTTACAAATTGGATTTTCTTGTTATTTATGATTGTTTACTTTAAAGAGTCCTTATAAGTCCCTTTTATTTATTTAGATGGTGCTCAGCCGCTCATCCCAGTATGTCACACCTGAGAATGGCACACTCCCTATCCAGTCGGTTGACCAGTTGACCGATGCACCTCTACCTCCACCTACTACACTCCCCTACTCCACAAATCCACCAACCCAAATGCCTCCACCACCTTCCACATCACAGTCCCAGCAGGACCCGATACTCCTACCACCACCCATTACTATACCTGCCCAGGCTTCCGTCACACTCGACGGGAACCAACTGCTCACTCTGATCCATGGGTTCCTAACAACCCATTAGGAGCAGACCACCCTACTCCGCCAAAGCATGGAGCGTTCTGAGGAACGTACCATGGTCCCACCACCTGTAGAGCCACGACAGAGAGCGGAGACAATCAAGGACTTCATGGGTCTGAACCCCAAGGAGTTCTTAGGGACTGAGGGCATAGTAGTAGCAGATGACTGGCTAGACTCAGTAGAGGAAAATCTCCTTGGAGCTAGGTTGCCGAGTGACCACCAGGTCGAGGCAGCAGGATTTCTGCTGATAGACTTTGCAGGAGTTTGGTTCCAGAATGAGCCGCTATTCGCAAGAGGGAAGGCCACTTGGGATCAGTTTAAAACCCAGTTCAAGAAGAAATTCTTCTCGACCACCGCTAGGGTAGCCATAGGGCTACAATTCCAGAACATCCAGCAGGAGAACCGTTTTGTTGACGAGTATGCAGCAGAGTTTAGTCGTTTGAGCCATTTTGTTCCTACTCTAGTTGCAGACCCAGAGGAGATGACGCGTAGGTTTTGCCATGGTCTAGTTCCAGACATTGACATTCTTATAGTGGCGAACGGTACGACTGACTACTACCAGAGCCTAGAGTTGGTCCGGAGCATAGAGGAGCGTCTTCTGTCTTGCAAGAGGCCGGCTTCTGTACACCTCGAGGGACCGTCCAAGCGTCAGGCTTTCCAGTCGAGAGCACGGACGCCGCACCAGCAAACATACCGTCCCCCTACACCACATCACCCGACCCCGCCAGTTAGAGCCCCAGGACCCCGGCAGCAGCAGAAGGGAGCTTCGTGTGCATTCTGTAGGAGGCCAGGCCATGGCGCTATCATCTGTAGGAAGAGGTTGGGGCAGTGTTTAGCTTGTGGGTCTACCACCATCAGCTTCGAGATTGCCCAGTAGCGAGGGTGCCAGGTGCCGGACCACCATCTAGAGGACCGCCGCTTTCGACTCAGCAGCAGAGGTTTGGACAACATCTGCAGCAGCAGAAAGGACCCCAGGGGAAGGCTTATTGCCTAGCTCTTGAGCCAGAGCCGGAGCAGGTTTCGAAGCCCGATTATTTGGCTGACGTTATCACAGGTCATGTTTATTTGCATACTTTTCTAGCTCTATGCTTGTTTGATTCTGGTGCATCGCATAGCTTCCTGTCATTAGAGTTTATGCATAAACACCACTTAGTAGCTACACCTACCGAGGAGATGAGTAGAGTAATGATGGGAGGCAGACCAATACCCATTAGAGCTATCTATAGATGCTCTATTACTATAGCTGAGAGAGAGTTTAGGGGACGATTCTTTGTGATGCCACTCCCCGGGTATCATATTGGGGATGGACTGGCTTAGCTATGCCCATGCAGCTATAGACTGGCATGAGGGTAGTATTCTGTTCAGTCCCTCAGGTACGACACCATTCAGTGTCAGGAGGACAGGGTCGAAGATCAGCCTAAAGCCGAATTGTTGTGTGATAGTTGGGGAGATAGCACCGCCACACCCTATCATTAGGGAGTTTATAGATGTATTCCCAGAGGATCTTCCAGGACTTCTGCCTGACAGAGATATGGAGTTCACTATAGATTTAGTATCGGGTTCATCACTAGTATCCCGGGCTTGCTATAGAGTGAACCCCAAGGAGGCTGTTGAGATGAAGGAGCAGATTGATGACCTGTTGAAAAAGGGTTTCATTCGATCTAGTGCTTCTCCATGGGGAGCGCCAGTGCTCTTTGTGCCTAAGAAGGATGGTACAGTTCGGTTGTGCATTGACTACCAGACGTTGAATACCATCACCATTAAGAACAAATATCCTCTGCCCAGGATAGATGATTTGTTCGACCAGTTGAGTGGGGCAAAGGTATTTTCCAGGATAGATTTAAGATTCGGTTACCACCAGGTGAAAGTCAGGGCTGCAGACATCCAGAAGATGACGTTCAACATGAAGTACGGGTAGTACGAGTTTTTGGTGATGTCATTTGGTCTCACAAATGTGCCAGTTGTCTTTATGAACTTGATGAATAAGACATTTCACCAGTATCTGGACAAGTTCGTTGTAGTATTCATCGACGACATTCTGATATACTCGAAGACGCCGGAGGAGCACGCAGAGCACTTGCAGACAGTTTTGGGGATTCTAAGGCATGAGAGGTTGTTTGCCAAATTGTCGAAGTACGAGTTCTTTTTGGACTGAGTGGAGTTTCTCGGTCATATAGTTACTGGAGAGGGGATCTCGGTGGATCCCAGGAAGATTACTGCCGTTGAGACATGGAAGGCTCCGACGTCAGTTTCAGAGATCATGAGCTTTCTGGGTTTAGCAGGTTATTATAGGAAGTTCGTCCAGGACTTTGCTAGGATAGCTGAACCCATGACAAAACTGACGTGAAAGGACGCAGAGTACATCTGGTCAGAGGACTGCCAGGCAGTATTTGAGGAGCTGAAGAGGAGGCTGACGACCGTTCCAGTTCTGACATTATCTTCAGGATCTGGAGGTTTCACCATATACAGCGATGCTTCGGAAAAGGGGCTAGGATGTGTCCTACAGCAGCATTGGAAAGTGATTGCTTATGCATCTAGGCAATTACGGATTCATGAGCGGAACTATCCTACCCACGACCTAGAGTTAGCTGCGGTGATCTTTGCACTCAAGTTATGGAAACACTACTTATATGGAGAGCGTGTGGAAATCTTTACTGACCACAAGGGCTTGAAGTATGTGTCCATACAGAAAGAGCTGAACATGAGGCAAGGACGATGGTTGGAGTTGATGAAGGATTTCGACATCGATTTACAATATCGCCCCAAGAAGGCAAATGTGGTAACGGATACACTGAGCAGGCATCCGATGGCATGGTATCTGATGATAGATCGGCATTTACGAGAAGATCTGGAGAAGCTCAGTATTGAGATAGTTCAGCCAGGATCAGTGATACAGATGATGGCGCTTGACATTCAGTCAGGTTTGATAGAGCAGATCAGGGAGGCACAGTCTACAGATGAGAGCCTTCACAGACTTCGATCCCAGGCTTTAGCTGGATTGCTGGATGACTTCACCGTATCAGAGGATGGATCCTTGAGGCATGGCAGCCGATTATGCGTGTCGAAGGAAGAGCTGATAGAGGCAGCCTTGTAGGAGGCACAACGATCAAGATATTCTATTCACCCTGGTGCCAACAAGATGTACCGTGACTTGCGAGAACATCTTTGGTGGCACGGGATGAAGAGAGATGTATCACGTTTTATTTCGAGATGCCTAGTCTGCCAGCAGGTCAAGGCGGAGCGCTAGAGGCCAGCTGGTCTATTGCAGCCGTTATCCATTTTTGAGTGGAAGTAGGAACACATTACGATGGACTTCGTCTCAGGGCTTCCTCGTTCCCAAGGAGGAAAGGATACCATTTGGGTCATCGTGGACAGGCTGACAAAGTGTGCGCACTTCATACCCTTCAAGGTGGGGCTTTCCACCGAGAAGTTGGCAGAGCTATACATGCAGCAGATAGTTCGCTTACACGGAGTACCAGTGAGCATCGTATCGGACCGAGACAGCAGATTCACGTCCCACTACTGAAGGAGCTTGCAGGAGGAGTTGGGCAGTCGGCTCAAGTTCAGTACGACGTATCACCCGCAGACAGATGGGCAGTCTGAGAGGACGATACAGACGCTAGAGGACATGCTGAAGACTTGTGTGCCAAACTTTGGCAGATCATGGGAGAGCCATCTGCACTTGGTAGAGTTTTTATACAACAACAGCTACCAAGCCAGCATCGATATGTCTCCTTTCGAGGGTACTATATGGACGACGATGCAGTACACCGCTCTTTTGGGAAAATATTGGGGACAGAGTTATGCTTGGGCTAGGGATGATCACGGATGCAGCAGAGAAGGTCGGGATAATCAGAGACAGGCTCAGAGTCGCTCAGGACATGCAGAAACACTGGGCCGATGCTAGTCGCAGACCGATGGAGTTTGCCGACGGAGATATGGTGCTGGTGAAGATATCACCTACTAGAGGGACGATCCAGTTCGGACGAGGGGGCAAGTTGAGCCCCAGATACATCGGACCATTCGAGATACTTGGCAGGATCGGAGAGGTAGCTTACAGGATTGCACTTCCACCCAACCTAGCAGGAGTTCACGATGTCTTTCATGTGTCTCAGCTGAGGAGGTATGTTCCGGACCCCAGCCATGTGCTAGATCATTCAGAGTTGGAGATCGGACCGAGCCTTGCAGTCACTGAGCAGCCAGTGGAGATATTAGACATGAGGAAGAAGAGGCTGAAGAACAAAGTTATACCCTTAGTACGAGTAGCTTGGAGCCGTCACTCTCCGGGTGAATCTACTTGGGAGAGGGAGTCGGACATGAGGGAGAGATATCCATACTTGTTCGACCCAACAGCTGCGAGGAAACCACCCGTTCTCGCTTGATACCTTAGAGGTTAGTCTTAATAGTAGCCTTAGACATTCTTTGCATTGCTTGTTATATTAGAATGATTGTAGAGTTTTCTATCCTTGTGAATTTCTAGGAGAAAATTTTTTAAGGAAGGAAGACTTGTCATCCCCTATTTTTCAAATTTGGTTTAATTAGTGTTAATTAGATGTTAATAACCTATTCAGATTTAAAATGATTTAATATAATTTATTAGAAATTTTTCTAGAATTTTTAATTGATTTTTAAATATTTTTTAAAATCAAAATATGTCATTTTGTAATTAATTGAATTGTTTTAATATCATTTTGTAATATTTAAATTTGTTTTAATATCAAATTATAATTTATTAATTTGTTTTTATTGCGGATTGCAAATTGTATTTTACAAACTGTTGGCCGTGGGGTTATTTTGCAAAGCCCCCAAACTTCGGGGGCCTTGCTGCAAAACCACCGTCACCCCCCCGCCACGTTCTCTGGCCAGCTGCCCCCGACGACCACCGACCTTTCCTCGCATTTCTCGGTCGACCTAGCCACTAAAATCGACCTCCTCCTCCCTATAAATACCTCCCAGACCAAACCCTAACCCTAGCACACCACCACGACCCCCCACAACGCCGCCTACACTCCTTCTTCCCCGACGAGACCCCACCGAAACCCTAACTCCGACGAACCCCTAGCGCCACCTCCACAGCCACCTTCACCGCCATCGACCACCACCGAAGAGTTCGTCGAAGCAAGGCGAGTGCAGCGCCACCCTAGCACCGCGACCCCGACGCCCTTAGCTACCGGAAGCCCCCTCAACTTTAAACCCCGACGCCGGAAAACGAAGGTAAAAGCCCTAAAAACGTGTCGTGCGTGTCCCAAACTCACGTATGGTGTTCGCTTGGACACGGGGAACCTAACAGTAGGGTTGGACACGCGTTAGCAGTGTCGCGCGTGTCGTGCTGGGGGCGTACACACGACACTGGGTCAGATTTTATTTGCTTGTGTCCTGAACAGTCTGGACACGAAGCCGAGCTGTTATTTAGGTTATTGGGTTAACGGGTTTAGATCATGCTATTGGGTTCAGAAACCCATTAACCTTAAACCTAATAAATCTAACCCAAACCCTTTCTCTAAACAAATGACTCGGGCTGACCCCCTGGCCAGCCCGAGTGTGCTAAACACCCCCCTGCCCTGGCCGACTTCGAGCCCCTCCTTTCCTTATTTTTTGTTTTGTTTCTTTTTTTAGCACTTTAAAATATATTTATGTATATATTTAATTTACTGTATTTTATTAATTATGACCAATTGATGTCCAAACCTAGCATGGGTTTTTGGGTCCAATTGTGTCTAATACATTCAGAGTCTGTACAAGTCATATTGGACTTGATTCATGGCTTTGGATCCTATATCTGGACTTCGGTTCAATTTCGAATACATGGACAAAATAGTAAATAAATAATTAATTATTTTCCAAAAATTGTTACTTGCTATTTTTGAATTTTTATATATATTTTAAGTGCTGTAAAAATCTAGAAAAAATTATATTTAAATACTATGGTAATTTAGCTAATTTTATATAATTTTCTAGCATTTAATAAGTAATTTTGGTATTTTATAAAAATAGGAAAACAGAACTCATTTTCAGGATACATATGTTTGCTGATTTTTAATAAATATTTATGAGGGCTTATAAATTCCAAAAAAATTAGTATAAATTTCTATAATTAACAAGGATCATTTTGGTACTTTATTTTATGTAAAATTGAGCCCTTTGTCTATCTCAAAAATTATTGGAACACAATGTATAGTTTGTTTTATTTATTGAATAATTACGACTTTCAATGTTTTGTGTTGTTTTGAGTTATAGACGTATTGGACCTCACCCCACACTAGTGTAAAGTTCCTTGAAAGTTAGTTTGGGTATGGTGTCACCCCACATTGGTCTCCTATGCTAAAGTCACCATTTGGCTAGGTGTCCAGTCAAAGAGTCGTGTTGCACCACTAGTGTCTTAGTGTTTAACTTAGTATAAAAACGAAGTTTATGTTTTATTTCTACAGTGACGAGTCACCAGGCTTCTATAGCATTTCTATCACTGCTTTACTTTGCTAAAGGCAAGTACTTCTACAAACTTTATATACTGCTATAACAATAAACTGTGATTTTCCAACCATGTTAAGTATTGATCCTTGGGGTAGCAAGTTAATCTTCACATGTTGTATTACTTTTAGTCTCTACATGCTTAGGACAGTTTCATATCTCTCACATGTTTAAATAACGGGTTAAGGAAAAACTGTTAATAGTGTACGTGATCATGCCCCCTTCTCCGTATGTATTTACCGAGCACTGTTACATTTTATATGTAACTTTTTCGTATGTCTGATCCCGCATTTGTGTATAGACATACACCGATGCCGTTAAGGGTACGTATGTATACTTCAGAAAATTGATATGTACCACTGTACGGCCTGATTACCTATTAACTGATCACTCACCTACTACAGCTTTAAACTTTAAAACAAATACTTATTGCCATGATGGAATATATCTAAAACTGGAATAAACAAGATTTGTCATTTTATTTCTTTCCATCACATGATCAGTATTACATGTTTGTTAGATTCAGTACTTGCTCCCGTCCTGACAGGATAACGTTGTAGGTATACTTACTGAGGAGGAGTTGCTTTGTGATTCATATTATGGAGTTACTGCCGAGGACCAGGCTTTATCTTACGAGGATGTACCTGCGGGGAAACTCGTCTAGTTGTCTATTTACTTTAGACTTTTGAGAGTAGTCATGTATTAGACTATGTATTTTGTGACTGGACCTGTATCCAGCTTTACATTTTGTACTTGTACTTGGATCTTATTGATATATGAGACGACTTTTGTGTTTGGGACAATTATGACTCTTTATTACATATAGAACTGTTAGCACATTTTAGTCTTATCTTGTTATCTTTAGAACAGCTTACTATACTTTATCTCAAGCGTAGGCTGGACATGACTCAGCTCGGCCCAACAATTTGGGTAGCGGATCATGACAGATGGTGGGCGCATAAGAGAGCCATACCAGAATCCCCATATGTGCCTGCAGCTCCATAAATCAGAGTGCCAGGCGAACAGGGGTTTGAAATTTGAATCTTGGTTGACCGGTCAACTGGCGCGGACCCCGATAGGGGCTGAAGGTGGGGAAATCCAAGGTAGCGGCAACCGAGACGGGTGGGGGATCAAGCGACCGGTGGTTGGGTCGGCTTGACGGCGACGGAAGGTCGCTGACGGCGACGGAAGGGTCGGCCTGACGTCGAAGGCCGAAAGGGGGAGGAGAGACAGCGGAGGAGTGGATCAGGGGGACGGCTGCTGAAGGGGGGCGACAGCTGAAGGGGGCCAGATGAGGGAGGTGGCTGGGGGAACTACCGGGCTGGCAGACGCCGGAGGGAGGGTGAGGGCGGAGTACCTACGCGAGGACCACAAAAAGGTCGGGGGGGTCCGGGAGGTGGCGCCATGAAAAGGAGGCGGGGAGAGAGAGCGGGGTGCGGTGCTCGGAGGGGAGTCGCCGGGCGGCCGGCCTAGACGAAGGAGGGGGGTGCCTCCACGAGCAGCCATGGGGTAAGAGATGGGGAGCTGCTGCGGAGCTCATCGCCATATAAAAAGATCTGCATTTGTAAAACCCACTACCTAGATTTTAATTAATAAATGGGTTCTATATTTAAGTAGTTGTTTGTAATTTTAGACTAGATATTATTATTATTATTATTTATTATTATTATTGTTGTTGTTGTTGTTGTTGTATATAGTCAGAATATGGGAAATAATTTTAGTTTTATAAAGTTTAATAACTATTGATTGTATTTATTAGGTATTAATTGATTGACCCTTGATTAGTGTTAACTAAAGCCTATAGCTAAGCCCATGGTTTTAGTCCTTTTCTGCCCGTACCCATTAACCCTTTTCTCCCCAAACCTGCTAACCCAAACCTAATAGACCAAACCCGTTCAACCCCACTACCCCAGTCACCCGGCTACCCCACATGAACCCCCTCTCCCGGATCTAACGTATCTCTACGTGCAAATCAAAAGAGAAACCCTTTATCTCCACAAAACTCAGAAGCTTTCACACCCCTCACCACCTTCACAAACCTCTCCTAACTCTCCCCACACTCCTCCCTTCTAGATATTCGCACCCCGACGCTCCCCGTGATGCCCGATCATTTTAACACCCCTCTCGAGGTGTTTTATCGCGCCCGACACCGCTCGGCCGCGCCCAACCACACCAGCCCAACCGATTGCCTCTGCGCGCCAGCACCCCGGAATTGACAGAATAAAGCTCTATTAATTTCGGGATAGATAGTTTCCTAATTTGTGTTTGTGATTTGTAATGAGATTAATTAATTAATAACTGTTAGATTAATATTGCTAGTGAAATTTATGCTAGTATAAATCGATGGATTATGTATATAATTATTTAGAGTAAATGTTTTACGTGAAAGGGTTAAATAAAGCAATATTGGGTAAGTAATTATTGTAGTAATCATGAAGTTCTATTTAAAAGTACTTATTAAATATGTTACGGTTAATTTTATGTAAATAAAATATTATTTAGTTTTAAAATAGTTTCATTACCAAAAAATGTATTTTATATATAAGTAACCTAATTAAAATATTATTTCTATTTATTAAAATAAAATCTATTTATATTTATTTTAAATAAAAATAGTATTTTTTACTTTATTACACTAAATAGGTTTTATGTACACTACAAGAAATTACATTTTTAGCAACATGTTTTAGCGACATAGGGTCTATTATGTCTCCAAAAGCTATTTTTTACATGTATTGGCGACATGAGTTTTAATATGTCGCAGAAGCCACATAAAATTTACAAGAGGGAAACCAAAAATCATCCGCGCCAAAAATTATCTACATATTGCGACATCCACATGCCGCAGAAAGTTAATATAGGTTCCGCGACATACATTCACTTATCGCAAAAGTTAATTCATTTTCTGCGACATATAGCTATGTAGAGAATACATTTTTTTAAATTTTTTAATTAAACAATTACCTAAAAATCTACAAACAAAACCTAAAAAGAAACCCCCAAACGCTGTGTTCATTCTCTCGAATGCCACCATGGGTTTCCTCTCTCCCCGACAACTAGGTTTCCTCTCGTCCGCGCACCTGGGTTTTCTCTCTCTCTCTCTCAGCTCTGTTTTCTCTCTCACTCGCATCCGAAGCTTCCCTCTTCCATTGAATTCGAACTTCTTCCCACTGATGGTGAGCTTCTTCCCTAATATTCTTAGTAGGTTAATTTTGTAAGGTTGAGAATATGATTGGCATTTATTATATGATAGATAGGAAAATGGTTGCCTCTTCTTCAATTTTGTTAGGGTTTGATTTTATTAGGGTTTTCTCTCTCAATCAATTTTGTTAGGGTTTGATTTTGGATATTGTGTTAGTTGATAGATTAGGGTTTGGTTTTTAGATTTATGTACATCTCTTTCTTTCCGATGGTATGATTTTTTGGCTTTATTTTCCTTTTTATTTTCTATAAATTTATTGTTATATTTATCAGCTCAGACACTTGGAGTGTCTGGGTTCGATACAGTACTGAACTTTCTTTTTTCAATTGATATTCTAATACACTTGACTGTTTGAGAACCATAATTAATCAATAATTCCATGCGTACACCGTTTAGTACAATTCCAGGTTTCTAACTCCATATTGAAGTCAAATTCGGTATCTGTTAGGAAGATTATGATACCATATACTAAACAGGATTCGGTACCGAGATGATATTTCATAATTATATACTTCTTAATTATAATTTTTGATTTTGTGCTAGGATACGTGTTGGAACTCGTATCAGAATACGATTCCGGAACACGTATCAGTTTTGTCGAGATACAAGAATGTAACCATGTTAGCTTGTATGTCTAGCAACCAATATCATACATCATATCAAAAAACGTAGTTCCTATCTCTTCCTATTGATACTTATATCATGTGATTTTGTGCACAAAAATGGTTTTTAGTTTTTACTCTTGTTTGGGATAGCAGATGTACATTACAACAAAATTCTTGTCTTATACGTCCCAGGTTTGAGAAACTATATAGAGACAGGATGCACATTGTTCATCCTCAACACATATATAGTTGAAACATACCTACTTCAAATTTGCCTAAGTATCTGCAATTTTTGTCATATGTTACTTTATTACACTAAATAGGTTTTATACGTAAAAGATTGTTTTATGTAGTGGTTGCTAATTACGTATATTACGTAAAAAAATTAAAATAGTATTTAGCGTCAATTATTTCTATATTCACAAATAACTATTAATTTTGGCACAAACTTGTTATTAATTAAATTAACGATAATTCTATTTAAAAGAAAAGACAAGTTTTATTTTATTTACTAAAAACATAATTTTCCCTATGTCTCATTTAGAGGTTCTCTAAAAATATTGTATAATTAAGTAATACTTTAGTAGAATTATTAGTGATCTTAGAATCTAAAATATTAATATGCTATTAATAAGTTGAATTATAGCAAACCTTAGTATGGTAACTAAGTCAAATTTCACTAATGTAGGGTTCAGTTCTGGAACTTAGCTAGAATATTTTCTGTCATCCCCTGCAGCACCAAAAACCAAGACAAGTTTCATATTATTCAAACTTGTATTTTAGTTGATAATTAAGTACATTGCATTATTACAAATATTTTATCGACACTTGACTCATGGGATCCCGTTCGGATCCAAATGATTGTTTGATTGACTCATTAACTAGGATTGGGGAGTAGTGTTAGCACCTGTGGTCAAAGTCCCCTTATTGCCTCATTGTGGATAGCTGAAGCCCCACCTCACTTGGACTGAAGCCAGACATATTCACTAGAACACATATTGCCTCCATCTCCAGCCGGCCACTGGATGCTACACACTTAAAACACTCTTGCTAGTTGTAGATTGCATCATTATTATTTCAGAGATTTATTGCTTTATTTCCTCTTTATTATATTATAAAGATAAATTATGTTCTAAAACTGTTTCTTGCATCTTTAGTTATTTTATTAAAATACTGGAATGGATATATGCTCTTGCTCCCCTCCTGACTAGAGACTAATATTTTAGTGACTGTGATGACGAGGAGCTTGCCTTTAGTTCTTAATACGGATTCAACTTGGGTTCCGAGGAGATAGTTGAACCCGGACAGGGAGCCCCGGAGTTCTAGTTGCACTTGGTTGTTTAGCTCTTTCCTTGATTTTGAAGTTTAATAAAAAAAACAAGTTGTAATAACTTAATACTCTTCTGCTTGTGTGTTTATTTCCAGCTAGACACTTGGTTTACTTTTCAAATATTTTTAAATAAAAGTTTTTCATTTTCACAGTTAGAATGTTGTGCTTGAGTTACTACTGATTGATACAGCTTACTACTGCCGTCTCACAATGGTGCAGACTGGGCATGATCCGACTGGACCCAGTATCTTGGGATCGAGTTGTGACATATTTTTAGTGGTGGCCTATAAGGTATTTTGCAAAGTTGGTCTAGTCAACTTAGTCTAGATAAACATGCAGTCCTTCAATATGACTTTAGGTTAAGAATCTTTAGAAAAATAGACTCTATAAAATTAGAACACTTAGACTATTCCAATCCGTCACAACATAGGACCGAATTATCTATTTATATAATCTATTTTTGCTTGCTTATAGTTACGTCAGTTATTGCTTATGTTTGCCTAAACCTTCCAAGGATGCGAGAAAAAGATAACCCGCTCTGGGCCTGCCGTTGAAGAGGTTTCATCCTCTGAGCACACCCCTGCTCAAGCCCAATCCGACCCTTCTCCGTTGCAGCTTACGGATAGTCCTCATGTTTCACGGGCTCTCCGCACTGCTTATACTTCACAATGCACGCAGCATCCCGATTCCTCCGAGGACCACACCACCACTGGCTGATGTGAATCCTTCCACTGCTCCACCGGTGCCAGTGGACCCTGCCGAACTCGTAGGCCTGCTACGAGGATTTCTTGAGGCCCATAGGGTCCAAACTGAAGCTAATCGCAAGCAGACCGCGATTATGAGAGAGAGCATAGAGAATGCCCAAATGTGGCTATGGCAGCACTAAACTCATCATAGTCAGATCAGAGGCTTGCAAGGGTAAAATAAGAATGATTTGTTAAGTTTATATTTCATTAGAAATTCAAGTCTGATAAGTAGCCTATTGTCCAGGAAAAGGTCAAAAACATCAAAAAATTTAAGAAGTTGGATCCGCACCCTTTCAAAGAACAGAGGGCATATTGTAATGCCCCAGTTCCAAAATACGTAGGACAAGGAATACAAATGCATGCCAGCAGCACTTTACCAATGTGCCAAGCTACACAACAATCCATTAGCAAAATACTTAAGCTGTGAATCATGATAACATCCCAAAACAACTCAGTCCATAGGTGCATATATATTTGTGCATATATTATTATATATATATATATATATATAATCTATATATATATATATATATATATATATATATATATATATATATATATATAATATATATATATATAATCACAACCACAGAGTCCACAAAGAGGTCAAGAATATAAGGAAATGTCTCAAATATCTAGCAATAAAAGTAACGAAGTCTGTACAGGTAAAACATCCCGAAACCACAGAAATAGAAACAAAGTACAAATCAACCACAAGTCTGATAAAAAAAGGAAATAATGTAGCAAGACTAAATATGATGATAACATGATCAAGAAAAATCCTCTAGCACAATTTCGTCCTCCTGTGCCGGTACGCCTCCGGTCTCAGCTCCCGAACCGTAAACCTCCGCGTAGTCTTCAACTTCGTCTAAGTCTGAGAAATAGCCAGGTCTCAAAGGACTAGCAAGGTGCATAATATACATGCCAATGTAAAGAAATGGAAATATGAACTAAGGCAATCTATTGTATCCGTCTATGTGCTATGCAAGTGAGATACTTTTCTAGAACACCAGACCCCTTCCACTAAGGCTCACTAGCACCTTAGCAGGGTATTATCCCCAGTACCTGTGTCGTGCCACAAAGGATAATCAATTCTCGACAGTGATAATCATTTACTCTGCTACAGAGATAAAGGTTACTAAACAACGGGCCACACGACAATAGGTCTGATATTATAGTCAAGTTCTCCCCAATCCCCATGTCTAGAATCTAGCAATGTCAAGTCTGTACAGTCACCTCGAAAGTAATAGCAATACTGATAAAAAATCTAGAATTCTAACACGAGGTCAATACCACGAATAGTCATGTAAACCTCGCATCACGAATGTGTCGGTGTCCTGTGGTCAATCGTGTCAATGGACACGTCAGTATGTACGTAATGCCTAATATTAATACTCGATGTCACTATCATGACATCGACACCCATCTATAAACGGACACTAAGTATCGACATCCTACATCATGCAATACAAATAAAAAACAAAGACAGAAAAGAAAGATCTGTAACGATGGCAAGGCACGCTTGCCTATAACTGCTGTCTGCGGGTAGGCCTGTCCAACTCGGTGTCATTGTGATACTCCCAAGATCACCTATAATAATACACTATATTTAATATTATATCAACATACCATATAAATTATATGAGTAACCGCCTCCAAGTTGCCATAACGTTGTTACTACACTACATCTATTCTATAGGTACATATAGGTACCAAATCCTCTCGTAAACACTTTACAACTATAACAAAATAACATATTTAAATTCTGGAATTTATCTATAAATACTTATATATGCTATAATTATATTTTCAATAGGAAAACCCTTTCACAAGGGGTTATATCAATGCCACATATGACTTCCTCAATTCGACCCATTAATTTAGTTCTGAAACAATGATAAAATAAAATTAATAAATTATGAAAAAATTCCAGAAATTAGTCAAAATAGTATTTATAATGTTAAAGATTTCATAACATAAAGTTTAATATGGTTTCATGGAGTTTTGACACTTTTGGACACAAGGAAAGTAGAATTTTTCGGAGTTCAGTAACACGACAAATGTCATGAATTTTTAAAAATAGCAAACGGATGCCAACCTAACTTTCAGATTTGCGTTCAAAAGGTATCAACGTCTAGATTTAAAATAAAAATATAGAAAGATTAGAAACTGAATTAGATAGGCAAAAAGTGGCCCGCAACAGAATTTGTCAGTTCTGATACCCTATCGTAGAATCAATGCCACGGGCAAACTACTTGGAACTGGAGGATTTAGTGATCAGGGGTTGGATTAGACTTACAAAGGTAACTCTCAAATTTGGTTTGAGGAGAAATAGATGAGAAAAAGTGGGTGAAAATCTTCTACAAATCGACTAACCAGCTGTGACATTTCAGACTTCGATTCGACGGAGTTTCGGCCCAAGTAGCGTATCGTGCACCTCTCTAACGCACAAGGTTGCTCCTAAATTGCTAGGGTGGAATAGGATGTTGAGAGGGTCGTGTGAGTGGTGGTAATGGCACAAAATTGAGGAAAATTGGGGTTTTAAGAAGAAAAGGGGTTAGCTATGGGGGTCGGCCTTGGAGTGGTGGCCGCTAGGTTTGGAGGGATTTATGGAGTAGTGGGCGGTTAAAAGAGGGGAGATGGTTAGGGTTTGATAGGTATATATATATTAGTGGATGAGCTTTGGTTTGATCTAATTTGGATATGATTTGGTTCTCCAAATATACTATTATTAATAGGTTTCCTAATATGGTTAGATGTTTGACCAAGCCAAATATATAAGGGAATATTGCTTATGGCTGCAATTAAACCTCTAAAATTCTCTTAAATATATGTATACTTAGTTTTGGTACTCTAGTTAAGCTCTAAGTAGTAGGGTTGACTAGGTTAGGGTCCGAGTAGCATTACTAGTCAAATTAGACCCAAAATTAATTTAATGAGTCTCATGTGCCATTTGCAAATAAGTAGCACATGGGAACTCGATTGGATGGTACACCCTAGGCATGTGAATTATAGAATCAAAATGATCAAAATCATATATTGGGTCACACGATTTTGATCCATGTAAGTCCCAAAATCAAATTGAAAGTTGGGCCTAGAATTATGATAAATGATCAAAGGGTCTAGTTGACCCGAAACCATGCGAAGGCAAAAGAATGTTAAAAAGCAAAATTGGATGGTACATGATATATCAAACTGAAGGTGGACGAGTCTAGAATTCAAATATGAATTGGATTTGAGAAAAATATTTGTTGTGCTTCAAACATCAAAACTACGGTAATCTACTAATATAGCCATTATTGACTTTAATATTTAAAATATCCAATAAAATAATAAAAAATAATTAAAAAGAAAATCAAAAATCAGGGGGCTTACAACCTACCTACATTAGAAAATTTGTCCTTGAAATTAAAAATAACACAATTAATAGAAAAATATTATCATATGAATAATTAAGCTAGGACTTACCAGCATCTACGAACCAGTCTAATCGTCTACCCTTAAGCGTCTTCTCACTCGTATCCAAGATACCTAGGCTGCTCCTCGTATGATAAACTGGCCCACCGTGATCTCAGAGTGATCGACAACATGACTGGGATCAGTCACATATCTCCTCAGCTGTGAGACATGGAATACATCATGCACACCTTCTATGGATGGGGTAATGCAAGATATGCCACCCTCCTACACACTCATAATATCGAACGGTCCAATATACCTTGGACTCAACTTCCCTACTCCCGAATCTACTAGTGCCCCGTGTTGGTGAGATCCTCAGAAATACATGCTCTCCCTCCTTGAATTTCAGTGGTCGACAATGCATATTGGCCCAATGCTTCTGCCGGTCTTGAGCTGCCTGAGATGATCTGAATCCGCTTCACTTTCTCGACTGTCTGGTCACAAGCTCGGGTCCAAGTATCTGTCGCTCTTACCTCTGTCCTCTCGTGAAGTCTTTAAATTCTTGTATTTGTAGGTAACACTGCCTTGATTCTATCCACAAGTGAAGTCTATACTTCAAGATTGGCAAGTACTCACTGCTATCCCAGCATAATGAATTCTATTCCAAGCTTCTGAAGATCCTCTAATAACTGTGACTGAGCTGCCAAAAAATATGCAGTAGGCTTCCTACTTAAAGCGGCCGCTACTACGTTCGCCATAAGCTCCAACCATCGCCTCTGTCTCATATTCAGCTCCTTTTGCATGACGACGTTCAAGCCCTTATAAGCCGTAATTATCTCCACACGCTCTCCGTACAAATAATGCCACCATAACTTCAATACAAAGTTCATCGCTGATAATTCCAGATCATGAGTAGGGTAATTTTCTCATATACCATCATCTGCCTCGATGCGTAGGCTATGACCTTTCCATGTTGCATCAAAACACATCCAAGTTCACTATCCGACGCATCACTATAAACGACGAATCCTTCCGATCCAGAAGGAAGCGCCAAAATAGGTTCCGAGGTCAATATTTTCTTCAATTCCTAAAAAACCTTCTGAAAGTCTTATGTCCATCGAAACTCTTGATTCTTGTGCGTCAACCACGTCATGGGCCCTGCAATCCGTAAAAAATTTTCTATGAACCCGCGGTAATACCCGGCAAGTCTGAGAAAATTCCTAATTTCTGCAACCGATGTGTCGGCCAAGACTCTACGGTAGCTATCTTTTTCGGATCAACTTAAAGTGCTTCCGACATAATGTGTCCCAGAAAAAGAACTTTATCAAGGCAAAATTTGCACTTACGAAGCTTGGCATACCACTTCTCCTTCCTCAATACTTCCAATACAACTTGTTCTATCGTAGGTATAGTATTATAACCTATTCAATGATACTCGTCAGTTCACTCCTAGCAATTTCTCCTAATAGGGCATCCGATATCCGGGCACGATCATATTCGACTCATAATCTCTCCAGGATCTATCTCTAAGAGAGTTACCCGTTTATAGCTACCCAACATCACAATCACACCAATAATCTAGCTTAATTATTCTATAATATAAGTATAAGGTTTGTCTATTTTATTCATTTGATAAGTAGAAGGTAAAAAAACCTAAGGCTAGGTCAAACAAACAAACCTATATATCAAATTTAAACAACGGTATGGTCAAGCAAAGTAGAAAGGTTTGTCAAATTATTTCCAAGAACGGTATGAGGCCAAACAAGATGCATAGGACATAGTCTACGTAAGACTCGAGAACCATATATCTCGATGATTATTTCACTTGAAGTTACTGCCATGCCAGTGTGCATGTGGCTGCAAATAACTTTCTTGTTCCATAATACGACGGATGGCTGCAGTGCACATCTGCTATGCCAGGTAATACAGGTTCTTGAGCTTATCTTGGCCAAATCCATAAAAACATTTGAATTAACTATGTACGAAAGTACATAAGAAGAGGTCAACATGCATAGGATTGGATTAAGTAGAGTTCGAGAAACTTGTGGAGCCATGATGTCGATATCTGAAGTCCTGCCTCGCTAGTATTTCTCTGGCTGCAAAACTTTGACTCCGTAATACAAGGATAAATATAATTTCTCAAACTTTTTCTTGGACCAATCCATAAGACACTTTCCAACAACTTAGCGGAAAGGAACGAGAATATTTAGTCAAGAAGTCAACTTGGAAGGATTTAGTCAAATCTCAAGTAAAGAAGAACACAAAGCAATCATGTTGAGAAAGAAGATAACAGGAAAGCAATCATGCTGAAGAGCCTGAGGAAAGTCTATAATCATGTTTGTGGATGCATCCTCAAGACCTATTCCTCAATCGGTTGCAGGCTCGTAATAGTACGACTGTCCTAGGTATCACCACGACTTCGTACAATTCACGAAGACTCCACCTGCACTTATGACCTCTAGTGTCCATGCCCCTGCTTTCCTGATGTGATAGTAAGGAAAGATACGTCCACTACTAATATTCAACTTACTAGCATGATAAATAAGGATTACGATAGAATATAATCAAACTGGATGCAAGTTAAACAGTCAAATGAGAGTTCAAAACAAAGTCAAGGAAGGTATCAAGCATGTAGATGTGATCCTATGGGTCATTCTATTCTAATTGCAGGCTCACGTCGGTACAATAACATAATCGAAGTGATTTTAACGTAGACCTGCATATGCCATCACAAAAACATGTAATGCCCCAGTCCCAAAATACATAGGACCAGGAATACGATACATGCCAGCAGCACTTAACCAATGGGCCAAGCTACACAACAAGCCCATTAGCGAAATACTTAAGCTGTGAATCATGATAACATCCCAAAACAAATATATATATATATTTTTTTTTTTCATACATATATATATATATATATATATAGATATATATATATATATATATATATGATCACATCCACAGAGTCTACAAAGAGATCAAGAATAATAAGAAAATGTCTCAAATATCCAGAAATAAAAGTAACAAAGTCTGTGCGGGTAAAATATCCCGAAACTACAGAAATAGAAACAAAGTACAAATCAACCACAAGTCTGATGAAAAGAAAAGAAAATAATGTAGCAAGACTAAATATGATGATAACATGATCACAAAAAATCCTCTGGCACAATCTCGTCCTCCTGTGCCGGTACGCCTCCGGTCTCAGCTCCCGAACTATAAACCTTCGGGTAGTCTTCAACTTCGTCTAAGTCCGGAAAATAGCCAGGTCCTCATAGGACTATCAAGGTGCATATACATGCCAATGTACAGAAATAGAAATATGAACTAAGGCAATCCACTATATCCGTCTATGTGCTATGCAAGTGAGATACTTTTCTAGAATACGAGACCCCTTCCACTAAGGCTTACTAGCACCTCAGCAGGGTATTGTCTCCAGTACCTGTGTCGTGGCACCAAGGACAATCAATTTTCGACAGTGATAATCCTTTACTCTGCTACAGAGATAAATATCACTAAACAACGGGCCATACGACGATAGGTCTGATAATGTAGTCAAGTTCTTCCCAATCTCCATGTCTAGAATTTAGCAATGTCAAGTCTATACAGTCATCTCAAAAGTAATAGCAATACTGATAAAGAAATCTAGAATGCTAATATGAGGTCAATACCACGAATAGTCATATAAACCTCGCATCACGAATGTGTCGGTGTCCTGTGGTCAATCGTGTCAATGGACAAATCAGTATGTACGTAATGCCTAATGTCAATACTCGATGTCACTATCATGACATTGACACCCGTCTATAAACGGACACTAAGTATCGACATCCTATGTCATACAATGCTAATAAAAAAATAACAAGACAAAAAGAAAGATCTGTAAAGATGGCAAGGCACGCTTGCCTATAACTGCTGTCTGCGAGTATGCCTGTCCAACTTCGGTGTCCTTGTCGATACTCCCAAGCTCACCTATAATAATACACTATATTTAATATTCTATATCAACATACCATATATAAATTATATGAGTAATTACGCCTCCAAGTTGCTATAACGTTGTTACGACACTACATCTATTCTATAGATACCTATAGGTACCAAATCCTCTCGTAAATACTTTACAATTACAACAAAATAACATATTTAAATTCTAGAATTTATCTATAAATACTTTATATTTTTATAATTATATTTTCTATAGGAAAACCCTTTCACAAGGGGTCTTATATCAATGCCACATATGACTTCCTCAATTCGACCCATTAATTTAGTTCTGAAATAATGATAAAATAAAATTAATAAATTCTAAAAATTCTAGAAATTATTTAAAATAGTATTTATAACGTTAAACCTTGCACAACATAAAGTTTAATATGGTTTCATGGAGTTTTGACACTTTTGGACACACGGAAAGCAAAAATTTTCGGATTACGGTAACACGGCAAATGTCATAAATTTTTAAAAATAGCAAACGGATGCGAAACCTAACTTTCAGTATGCATCGGAAAGGTATCGACGTCTATATCTGAATAAAAATATAGAAATGTTAGAAACTGAACTTAGATAGGTGAAAAGTGGCCCACAACAGAATTTGTCAGTTCTGGATACCCTGTCATAGAATCAACGCTATGGGCAAACCGCTCAAAACTAGGGGATCTGGAAATCAAGGGTTGGAGTAGACACACAAAGGTAACTCACAGATTTAGGTTGAGGAGAAACAGATGAGAAAAAGTGGGTTAAACATCATCTACAAATTGACTAACCTGCTTGTCGTTTCAGACTTTCGATTTGGCGGAGTTTTGGCCCAATAGCGCGTCATGCACCTCTCTAACGGCCGCAATGTTGCTCCTAAAGTTGCTATGGTGGAAGAGGCTGTTAAGAGGGTCGTGTGAGTGGTGGTGATGGTGCAAAAATTGAGGAAAAATTGGGGTTTTAAGAAGAAAAGGGGGTCGGCTATGAGGGGTCGGCCTTGGAGTGGTGTCCGCTAGATTTGGAGAGATTTATGGAGTAGTGGACGGTTATGAAAGAGGGGAGATGGTTAGGGTTTGATAGGTATATATATTATTTAGTGCATGGGCTTTGGTTTGATCTAATTTGGACGTGATTTGGTTCTCCAAATCATACTATTATTAATAGGTTTCCTAATATGGTTAGATGTTTGACCAAGCCAAATATATAAGAGAATATTGCATATGGCTGCAATTAAACCTCTAAAATTCTTTTAAATATATGTATACTTAGTTTTGGTACTCCTAGTTAAGCTCTAACGTAGGGTTGACTAGGTTAGGGTCCGAGTAGCATTACTAGTCAAATTGGACCCAAAAATTAATTTAATGAGTCTCATGTGCCATTTGCAAATAAATAGCACATGGAAACTCGATTGAATGGTATACCCTAGGCATGTGCATTGTAGACTCAAAATGGATCAAAATCATATATTGGGTCACACGATTTCGATCCATATCAAGTCCCAAAATCAAATTTGAAGTTGGGCCTAGAATTATAATAAATGATCAAAGGGTCTAAGTTGACCCGAAATCATGCGAAGTCAAAAGAATGTTTAAAAACAAAATTGGATGGTACATGATATATCAAAATGAAGATGGACGAGTCTAGAATTCAAATATGGAATTGGATTTTAGAAAACAATATTTGTTGTGCTTTAAACATCAAAACTACGGTAATCTACTAATATAGCCATTATTGACTTTAATATTTAAAATATCCATATAAAATAATTAAAAAAATAATTAAAAAGAAAATCCAAAAATCAGGGGGCTTACAATCGTCTACGCGGACGAATGACTGGATGATATGGAGCGACTTCTCAGCGTCACTCGACTTCCCGTCGACCTCTTGGTCAAGGCCGTTGCTCTACAGCTTAGAGATTTGGCTAGTATCTGGTATAGAAATGAGCCAACATTTCAGACTGGAGGAACCTCCTGGCGTTCATTCAAGAAACAGTTCAAGCAGAAGTTCTTTTCAGAAGCCGCCCTAGAAGCTATAGGAAGGCAATTTCATGATCTGAAGCAAGGAGTTCGCACTATCGAGGAGTATGCAGCTGAGTTCAACCGGCTCGACAGATTTGCACCCCGCCTGGTAGAAGACCCAGTAGAGTGTGCCAAAAAATTCTGGTACAGATTGCGAGAGGAGATCCGCACTCTGGTTGCCGCTAATGGTGTGAAGACTTATGACAAGATGCAGAAGGTGGCTCAGATGTTGAGGCCATCGCCTGCCCGACCAAGAGGGAGAGGGTCGTGATAGCATTCCTTCACTTTTGCATCCCCCATGCATCCCCTCTTTTACATCCATTGGATTTTATTTAAGTCATCTAATCTTAACTGCTGATTTTTCAACGGTTAAGATTAGATGACTTAAATAAGATTCAACGGGCCGATGTTATCATGGGGATGCAAAAGTGAGGGGATGCTATTGCTTTTGGCAGTAGCCATAGAATTAGTGGGGATGCGCGAACACCATATATATATATATATATATATATATATATATATATATATATATATATATATATAAATGCAAAGGAAACTAATAGCAGAAATTAGTCACAAAATATTTTGATCACAAAGACATATTAAAATAGCTGCATTACATAATAAGTCATAACCGACAATAATTATTTACAATAATTTCCTACGCGGCTTCATATTTTGAAAATGTTGCAAGATGTCCTCTTTTTAACTTTTGCGAAAATGTCTTGGTCAATGTATGTCACCAAACAATCATTCATAAATTCATCTCTCATTCGATGAAGTGTATTCTTGATAACCTTCATCGCCGAAAATGCTCTTTCAATAATTATCGTTGCAACGGGCAAGACAAGAGCCAACTTTAAAAGCAAGTATACCAATGGATATGATTCATTCTTTCTTCGCTCAACTATTTTTAGCAAGCTCACCAATCCCTTTCAAACCGAAGATGTTTCATCATAACGGACATCCCTATAAAGTTCTCAAGTTGATCACCAAGTGCCCTAAACTCTATCGGTGAAAAATCAGACGGATAGAACTTAGCAAATTGAAGCAATTTTTTTTTGCCAAAGCCCTAAATGAATCATATGGATCAAGACATTCCATACACAAAAGCAACTCTATACTCACCTTAAAAAATGGTTATTCAACTCTTGAAGTTGTAAATCTATCACCGTATAGAACAACTCAACGCGATAGAAATGGTGGTTTGTCATCTCTTCAACATTGCGACGTTATCTTTCCCGAACTAAAAACAAGCCTTCCATGTTTGGAATTTCAATCTCATGCTTATTACAAAAGAAGATACAACCCCCAACAATTGATCTCATCCATCATCTCTCATCCTTTGTAGTCACCGCTTGGCCGCTTTAACTTGCGATATGGCATTGACAAATTTTATCTTTTTCTGTAACGCTTGGGACAAGTCATTTGTAATTCCCAAAATTCTTTTCATTAAGAGTAATTTTAAGACAAACACAAAACATTACATGGCATCCAACAAATCAGTTGCTTCACCTCTATGATTATCATCTGAACCATCCTCTTCAATAACCTCAAGCACATCTATAGCTGAGGAAAATAAGTCAACCAAACTCAAAGCTGTACCATAGTGCGAATCCCACCGTGTGTCACCGACCCATTTCAATGTTGATTCTTGGTTCAAACCTCTCTCCATCTCTCTTTCACCACTATAAATTTCTTCAATAATTATTTTAAATTGTTTCTCCCGAAGAATATCTTAACGTTTATATGAGGCTCCAACAATATTTGACAAAATTAAAACTTGGTTAAATAATGAGGCAATTCTCTTGTGTTTTTTGAAACCGCTACAAGTGTCAATTGTAGTTGATGATTAAAGCAATGGATATAGAAAGCGGAATTGTTCTCCTTTAAAATCAAACCCTTTAGACCATTGAACTCCCACGCATATTGCTAGTGCCATCATAGCCTTGTCCTCGTAGACTTTCTATACTCAAGCCATGCTTGAAAAAAAAAGAATCAATGGCTGCCTTTAGTGTCAATGCGGAAGTCTTCCTGACATGTACAATGCCAATAAAATATTCAACCACACACACGTTTGTCCACATAACATAAAACCACCGCCATTTGTTCTTTGACTGAGATATCCTGTGATTCATCAACTAAAATCTAGAAAAAAAATCATGTCCAATCTCTTAGAAAATAGCTTTCATTGTCATAAATAAAGCCACATTGATAATTTCTTTTTGAATTTTGGGAGAACTCATTTTATGGTTGCTGAGAGCATTTTCAAAGACAACTCGGTCGACATTTTTATTGTGTTCTACAAGAAAGTGAAGAATTTTAAGAAAGTTGTCCCGATTTGAAGATCCTTCGGTTTCATCATGTCCATGGAAAGCCAATCCTTAGCGTAAAAGATATTTAAGACAATCAAAATTTGCAGTCAAACGAGTACGATAATCTATTTTTTGCTTGATCTGATTGAATGGACAAACACACTTCTATGTGTTGCTTTTGGTTCATTAAATTATCACAAGCTTTCACACATTTGTTGTGAGTACTCAAATGACCTTCAACATGCTCTTTCAGCCTTTCTTTTATTTTTCTAATTTGTAAATCCCTCACCAACAAATGAATCAACACCTTCCTGGGCCCCTTGCATCAGTTTAAAAAATAACAACACAAACAAAATGCAACATCCTTTTCTACATTGTACTCTAACCACCTCTTAAATTCAGTAAACCATAGAGGATTGAATCTTCTTTTAGTACCTGAAAAGATTTTATAAGAAAATTCATGATTTTTAGGTTAACATGGTCCCTTTTGAAGGTATGCACGAAGAACCATCTCTATCACTTTAGGATCACGATACTCATAAATATTTTTTCTAAAACCAGGATCTCATGGAAGCTCGTCTAAAATAACCATGTGACCTTGTATTTGAACTTGTTGTACTTGAGGTTGTACATCATTAGACCTTGAATTATTAATAGATTGAATATTGGGTTCAGAAGAAGAACCTTCTTGAGCTCTCGATCATTTTAGAAGATAATTTTCCATTTTGTTTCAAAATAGGGTAAAATATACTCAATTAATGTTAACAATAAGGCAAAATCAATAAGGGGCCATCTAATTTAGGGAATGAATCAATAGGGGCCATCGAATTTAGGGCATAAATCAAATAAGGGACATCTAATATTCTATTTTAGGACATAAATCAATTAGGGGTCATCTAATTTTGGGCATGAATCAAATAAGAAACATCTAATATTATAATTTAGGAAAAATCAATTAAAAACTATGGCATAAATAATTAAATGTGATACCACTTACCTGAGACCGAGAGGGGAGAGCCACGTGAGAGAAGGGAGAGAGCCACCACGGCTACGGTAGAGTAGGGACAAAGGGAGCAGAATTTTTTTGAATTTTTTGAAGCCTCAGAGAGAGAGAGAGAGAGAGAGAGAGAGAGAGAGAGAGAGATACATATATATAGAGAGAGAGAGCAAAGAAGTAGGAGAGCCAAAAAATGTTGTTGTTGAGTGTTGTCCCTTGTCCCAAGCATCCAAGCTGTTGTGCTTTATTTTTGTTTATTTTTTCCCCTCAAAGTGAAGGGAGGGACCACATGTGAGTGGGGTCACTTTGGAAAGAAAGTTTTGCTCAAGTCCCAAGCTGCTGCCTATCTGGCCTAGTAGTAGTGTGGGGGTCGCTCGAGCACAGGTCTCGGATTTGAATCCCCCTTGGATGGCTGGGTGGCTTTGAGCTAGGGTCCAACTTGGAGAAAGGACACACACACACACCACACACACACACACACACACACACACATATATATATATATATATATATATTATTTTCATATACATATGAGAGGGGATTGGGAGCTTCGTTCGCAGAGCCCAGCGGGAGTCCTGTCGCCTTCGATCGTTGGATCGAGCAGGCATGCGTGCAGGCCCCACGCGGCCCGTTCGATCCAACGGTTATATATATATATATATTATATATATATATATATATTATATATATATATATATATATAACCGTTGGATCGGGAGCCTCACTGGAGAACTGTCGCCCTCGTTCGTTGGATCGAGCAGGCATACGTACAGGCCCCACGCGCCCGCTCGATCCAACGATTATATATAATATTATATATATATATTATATATATATATATATATATATTCCTACAATTCTTCTTCTTCTCTGCTGTGTTCTTCCTGCGGGGGTCTTCCCTCCGCGGCTAGTCCCTTACGGCGGCCTCTGCTCCGCCGTGCTCCGTCTTCCCCTTGATGGATCTGAGATTCCCCCCTTCCGGCAGCTCCCTGGCCCCCGGATTGCTTGGTAATCATGAGGCATTCGCCCGATCCCTCACCCCGCCCCTTGTTCACGGCAGTTTTCTCCATCGTCCGTGCCTGCTGCCGGTGCTTTCCCCTCCAGCGTTCGCTGTCCAGTTTGTCGGGTTCGTCCGCCCCCATGGCGGAGCTATAGCTTTGCGGCTGGTCGACGAGGTACCTCTTCCGGAGTCGCCTTCGCCTCTCCCTGGGTCTCCGTGCGGCTCGCGGCTCGGAGCGAGTTTAATTTTCAAACCACCTCTCGATCTCCGCATCTGTCCCTTTGTGCGGCATCGCTTCACGAGGCACCTGGTCTTCTTCCGAGTCTACGCTAGGAGCGCCTGGCACCTTTCGTCCTGAGATATTAGGCGCGCATGTTATGGCACCCGATTTTGAGCTATCATATTGTGCTCCTTCGCACATTTTGGTGCCTCCCTCGTGGGCCCCTGTGCCGCCCGGAGGTCACGTACTACCCTACTATTCGGTCCAACAGTCCGCTGGCACCTTCTCATCCCTGGGCCACCACGCGTCTATTCCCTTTGATGGCAGCCATTTTTGGGCGCCAGTCCCTCTTGGTGTGCCACATCCCTCTACAGGCAGCCATTTTTGGGCACCAGCCCCTCGTGGAGCTCACCCAGCCATAGGCGTCTGCTTTTCTGACCGGCCTCTTTCTGACGTTCAGGTGCCGGCTGCTGCCACGCTTGTTTTGGCCGTGCTCGCCCCTGCAGGTGCCTCCCCTACTATCTTTACCGCGCCAGTCGTGGTACCCTCTCTTTCCTGGGCTACCAGGTGCCACTCCCCTCTGTTGGCATCCCTTCTTGGGCGCCAACCCCTCATGAAGCCCACCTAACATCGGGCGCTTCCTTTCCAGTCTGGCCTCTCTTCGACGTGCAGGTGCCGACTGCTGCCATACTAGCCCAGGCCGCACCCGTCCCAGCGGGCACCTTTCCTTCTCATGTATGTGGCGTCCAGCCTCCTGAGCAGGTGAGTGGCACGCATGGGACTACACCGAACCATGATGTACGAGCGTCTTCAGCTGAACGGCCCCGCGCTTGTGCGCTGACACTCTTTCTCCGGCTGGCCGCATCGTCTTGCCTAAAGATCTCCTAGCGGTGGCCAACTCTCTCTCGGCACCTCAACCCCCGCAGAGGGTAGATGCATCCCCAACTCACCTCCTCCCTCCCCCGTGCTAATCGTGTCCAGGGGGATCGTCCCCCCACCCCTGGACCGACTTACGCCAAAAAGTTTAGACCAGACAGAGCGGCCAAACAGGCCCTGTTTTTTATGATGTAGCCCTCCCAGAAGTTGATTATTCACAGGAATCATCCGTGATCAAGGTCCCCTTTTCAGACTTAGAATTGACATCACTGACAGCATCCTTTCCGCGCACATTTATCCTTAAATTCTCCATCGGATGCCCGAAACTTCAGAGAGTCCAGGAAGTATCGCCAGTTGGGGTCTCTCCGTGGCCTACAGGGTAGCACCTCTGGATCCACAACTTATCCTATTACACTTATCATCTGAGTCTGATCACAGGAACGTGTGCTCAAGAGGCACCGGCAGGGTTGATTTCCACCTGATAAAAATTGTCAAATAGACACCAGATTTTAACACCAAAGAAGACTCAGCAACGATGTCGGCCTGGGTGACCCTTTCCAATCTTCCCCTCATTTGCTTTATCCCAGCAGCTCTAAAATACATCGCCAACTCCTTCGGGACGTATGTGGCAGCAGCAGAAGAAACTAGTAAGTTTGCGAAAGTGAACTATGCTAAAATTTGCGTAGAGCTTGACCTTTCCACAGATCCCCCCAATCACATTCTTATCGAGCTAGGCAACAGGATGCACATCTAGCAAATTGTCTATGACAACAATATCATCTTCTGCAAACACTATCATCTTCGTGGTCACTCCACCGATTATTATTTCCGATTGCACCCTAAACTAAAGAAGAAAGAAGCTCGTAAAGGTGCCCCAGCTAAAGCGAGCAGGAAACAACAATCTCACCAACAATCACCTCTGCTTCCGTTATCGAACTCTCACATCAAATTTATAGCCAGCGAGGGGAATTCCAGCAGTGAAGCACATGCCTTAGGAAAAGGCATTATACCCTATTCTCCTCCAGCTTTAAACCTTACCAACAAGTTTGATATCCTGGCATCGAAAGCCTCAGGCTCCTCTCAGGAGTTTTCTATCCCCGAAGACCCCTCCGAGCACCTTTGTCTGGACGAAGGGATAGAGCCCATCAGAGATCTCACCATGAGCTCATCCGAGTCGTCGACATCAGAGCCCCAACTCGACTCCTCCAAGATCACCGTCGACCCCGATAATGCAGTCATATACGCAGAAGCCCTTGCCATCTTCAGTCCATAGCAGGTGTACAGACGTCAGCATGTCATCGAAGCAGGTTACTTCAACCCGAACTCACACTCGGGTGACTTGTCCGATATTGTAGGAGAAGCTGACATGCACGCGGCAGAGGAGGTTAGACCCGTCAGAGCGACCACCCCGTATTCTAAAGTGACAACCACCACCAGGAAAAAAATAGTATCCAAGGCCATGACTACAAGGTCTATCGCAAAGCTCTCCAAACCTCCCCTTCCTAGCAACCTCAATGCTTAACATCCTTACTTGGAATGTTTGAGGCCTGGCTAACAAACCGACTTTGCGGAGATTAATCAGCCTCAAGAAAATTTACAACATCGACATCTTAGTCATTTTAGAACCTAAAATCCCCCAAAGAAACTCAAATCCATCCAGATGTAATTAGGCTACTGTTTGGCATAATATCAAGAACAAGAATTACAAAGAAATTGAACTTGATTGCAAACTCGCTTGTACAAGAGAAAACCAAGAAAGAAATCCTAGAAAATAATCTAAGTACAATTATTTAGTTTTTAATTCTGGGGGGTGACGATAGAGGCTCGAAAAAGTGTAGCAACTCTGCCTTACTTCTTGGACTATCTGATACGATCCTTGCTCTTGAAGAAATTGCCCTTCGTAGGTTGCCAGCCTTTTGCATGGGTGCGATACCCTGCTATTTATAGTGATAGATATCTTGAGCCGCATAGATGGCCATGTGACCACGTGGCTATAACAGCACACAAAGACCCGCTCTTTGTCCGCCAGCTAGTGACTTGTTGCAATTTTTTTGGAGCAAATATGGGTGGTTAAGACTTGGTCAGCCTTCCACGTGTCCTATCGCAGGATAGGATCAGTCTGCTTGAGTCATTTTGAGCCGTATAGGCCTTTCAGTGTTCGGCCATGCTGGGTCGCATAAGACTCATACGGCTTAGGTCGCAGTCTCATGTAGCTTGGGGACTTTTTGAGCCGCAGAGACTCTATATTCTGGGCCGCATAAAGCTCATGTGGCTCGGGTTGAGGTCACCCTTGGCCCCATGAAGCGCATGGATTGAGCCGCATAAGGTTCATGCAGCTCGGGTCGTAGTCCTTCTGGCTGCATGACTATGTCCAGTCTGTTGACATAACTTTTTGTCTGATCATGTCTTATCTTCTTTTTGTTAGAGTGTCAGAGTTGTCATAGCTGTCAGAGATGTCAGTTTTGCCAATTTTGACAGAGTTTATCAGCTTTATCAGAAGGATTTATCAGCTTGGCCGCATAAGTAACTCTTCCTTCTGTGGCTCAAATCAGTCTGGTTGCTTTTGATGTACAATCCAAGGTAGTGAAGATGGGCCAGGGCATGCCGAGTTTGTCATGTGGCTTTTCTTTATGCGGACCAATTTGGCCCAAAGTACTCATGCGGTCAGTTACGATCTGTATGAACCCTATATTTTCCATGCTTCTACAAGACCCCCTTCAAAGTTTTCAAATTGCAAATTTGGAATACTTTGAATAAGAAGCATGGAAATATGTTAAGCCGTAGGGAGTCTTCGAGTGAGGAGAAATCTTGAGTTGCAAGAAAATTTTAAGCCGCAGAAGATCTTGAGCCGCAGGGCGATCTTGACTGCCAGCTGTCACTGCTGTATTTAATGTCTTGATTTGGTTTGGATTTGGGATCTTTTTTCGAGATAAAGCTGACGGTTACTAAGGATAAAATCCCCAAACGTCATTATTATCTTTAATGGATACGAGAATCGAAGCGGCGTTGATGGTTATTAAGGATACACTACGCCAGAATTCTATTTTTCGACAGGCTAAAACTATCGTAAACTATATTTATTGACGTTTTGGGCTGTCGCATGGTCCGTCAAAAATAAAGTGTAGTTTACTATAAACGACGGTTTTCTACCGTCGATAAGTAGGTGGAAAAAAACGACGAATTTTCTATGTCATATTATAAACGGTGGACTTTATCTGTCAATTATCCCGCTTAACACAATTCCATGTACCTGCCTATATTTGACAGGCCATAGCCGTCGAAATTCTGTAAAATATTAACCAGAATTATTTGAAATTAATTAAACCTATTTTTCTTGTAAACCAGTAGGAACATATTGAATCTGAATATAAATCAATAGACTCAATTCAAAATGAATATATCACGAATCATTCAAAAATCACAATTGAAATTGAATACATTCAATTCAAAATGAACATAACCACCAATTGATTCAAGAATCTCAATTGATATTGAATATCACTAATTAGACATTATTTTTGTAGTATCCAAATACTTGTAATTGTCATCACACATAACATCCAAACTAAAAAAGGAATAGTATTTCAGAATACAATGAAGTTTACTCTAAAAAAAACTAAATACTATTTACCTAATAAATTGAACAGACTCTTTTGGCCAATTGATCCAATCACCAAGCATAATGTTTTCAAACTTTTCGTCCCCTTCAAACAAATATGCATTGCAGTCAAAGATTTCATCGACGACGATATTATAAACATCTTCCTTTGGCGGTGAATCTGAATTTAAGCGTCCAAAAGCAATACGTTTTCTTTTGAAGTCCTTTAAAAACATATCTTTGGCAAGTTAGATTGTTCTGGTACCTACAACCATTTAAACACAAAGGTACAATATTAACTACTAAAATTTACATAGAATGATGCAATTCTTTATTCCTTTATCGCAAATAGTAATAACCTTAGCAACGCTAAACATTATGAAAGACGCTTAAGATGGAGATCAGCAAACTTCACTTTACAGAGTGCAGGCTAGCACTTACGAATGGATCACATGCATTTCTAAAAAAAATAACATCACCAACAAATTTATGTACTTGATAATGGTTGAACGAGCACAATGTCTGGTGAATTCCAGGTTGCACCAAAATATTGAGTGTAATTATGCTGCAATTGTAGGATGTTGGTGCCAAAGTAGCTGATGTAGTATAAAAATCATCCCAAATAGTTTCCAAAGGGACATTGTTCGTGGTATGGAAGGCTATATTGTTACTGGATCAAAACAAGTTGAAATAGGCAAAAGTTGTCAGATGATAGTAGAAAATATGGCATTGAGAACACCTATACGAGTGGAAGTACATAAGCAAAAGCTGCATTAAGTTTTGGCAAAGCTGACGAACAAATGGAAAAGGAGAGAGGAAATTCACTGAAAGCCCTTGGCACTCAGGTTGCTGAACCTTTGAGAGCAATGGTAATGGGGGCTCCCTTGGAAGATGCTCGACAACTTGCTCAGTGCTATGACAGAATGTGACAAGAGGCTGAATCTCAGGCCATTGAGGTTTAAAAATGACAAATGAAAGTAAGGGAAACTCCTAGCAATATTGATAATAATTTAAAGTAGTAAGCTGCTGAAAGCAAGAGATGGTCTCAGAGTGCCAAAGAATTGAAGCATCTCCAAGCCCAATTATGGAAGATCCTATGCCACCGCCTCCATCATATGAAGAAGCCAATGGAGTATTTTCATGTCAGACAGTTGACAGATCAAGTGATTCCATGGGACACTTTTTAAGAGTGGCTGTATATTCATATCAGGCTGAGTCGGTGCAAGGATCATCCTCACATTTTATGCTCCAAGTTTGCTGAGGTAGATGGTGCAAGGATCATCCTCACATTTTGTCCAGTCTTGTTGGTTTATTCGCTTCTTATGGAAGGCGATGAAAATCAAGATGGTAATAGTATATGGAGTGTTTTGATCAAGATGGTACAAGGATCATCCTCACATTGTGAATTTCTTTTACAATTCCCCCAAATAATAAGAAAACAACCACAACAAAGCTTTTCTCCCAATTTTTAGGTTGTCTATGTGAATTATTTTCTTCATTGAGCTCTATTAAGGTCTTTGTCTATTGTTATTTTAGCAAAAACTATATCAGTAATTTCCTTGTGGTTTTACTCTTCTCACATGTGCAACTATTTATAGCTTAATTTTCCATGAAATAGTTTTTATTCGTTTTTTTTTTTTGAAGAAGGTTTTCTTGTTTACTGTAGTTTGAAGATAGTTTCTATTTCTATGTGAATTTGATGGAAAGGGGATCATCTTGTGGTTAATTTAGGAACTGAAGAGTATATACTTAAATGTTAGATGGACTACTGGTTATGGAGGTTTTTTGAATCTAATCTGATAGCTGGATACGGAAACTGACTGGAAACCCATGGCTTATCTAAGATCCATTGTTTAAATATATAGTATAGATCTTGTCGACATCTTATTCGCTATCCATCCAAACAATCCCATTGCCCAGGAGACTCCTCATCTCTGCTGACCTACCCTCCATCCTTGCTGCTATAACTTGGTAAACAAATGATCAGAACGATTTTCTCTCTCAGCCTTCAGAATATTTATTATATGCAAGAAAACCTAATAATTTGGAATCAAGTGATGTATTCAAGTATTAGAAAGCTTGACTGCTGACCCTCTAGTAAGATGACTAATATAAAGAACATGATCACATTGGACAAAGTTTATCAATGGTATCCATTGAATCGAAGAATATCTTTTTCTGGGCTATTAGAGATCGCCCATGGATGTAGAAAATCAAATGGGTTTACATAGCAGAATAGAGGAAAGAGAACGTTGAAGGAGTACAACGCATGTTTACAAGATAGCACAAAAGTATATCACCATCAACAGAGATATAGTTGAATTCCATACAACCAAAAAGAAGGTACAAGGTTGCTATCCCACCCCTATCATTCCCTTTTCCTCGTTATATTAAGATAACATATTTGGTTGGGTATAACACATATACATAAACTTACAAGAAAACTTACATATAATTTTGATAAAGAAGTAAAAGCTTGATGTAATCAAGACTTGCAATGATGCAACCCCATCTGGGAGCAATGGACAGAGTTCAAAAAGTCAAAGTAGTGGTCAAGGAGTATGAAAACATCTACACAGATTTTGGTAGGCGAACATGGACACCTCTATTATGCTTAATTAAACAGCAACCAAATTGACAGAATAATAACAAGAAATTAAGGGGAAAAATAAAAATAAAGCTGGGATTAATTAGTAGAAAATATTATTGCTTAATCCAACAGCAAGCAACTGACAGAATAACAACAAAAAATTAAGGAAAAAATTGAATATAAAACTGGAATTAATTAGTAGGAATTTTTCATAGAAAATTTTGAGCAGTGAGAAGTACTAAATAAGTGTATAGCATCACAATGTGACCACCCTACCAAAGTGAAAACATCTCTTAATATTGATTGAACATGACCACATCACCACTTTACCAAAGTAAAATGTCTCACATACTAATTGAACATGTAGAGCACAAGAAAAAACATAACAGAAGGAAACATACCAGTGCGAGAGATGAAGGGGTGCAGAGAGAAGAACGGTTCGTAAAACCCCTTTTTCGTTCATCAAAGGAAAAATTCTTTTTTTCTTTGATGAACCACAAACAAGGGATAATTTCTATCGATGACTTTTTATAGGGAAAATAGGAAGTAATTAGAACTCAACTAATGCAATTTTTTAGGAAAAATAGATGAAATTTCGTTGATGAAAGAGATGAAATTTTTTTAGAAGAAAAATTTTGTTGATGAATTTACCAAGGGCTTCTCCATCAGCGCACAACTTTAGGAGAGAATTAGGGTCGACTGCATCATCACACAAAAGGGGAAAAGAAAAAGAGTTAAGAGGAGAGATGAAAGTATTACTTTAGGCTCCAAAGTCCAGCAGGAATTTTTTTATGGAAAATAGCCATCGAATTCTCTCTTATAATGTTTTGGTAGTCTTTAATAAAAAATGACTATTTTAGTCTGTATAAAAGATAGCTACGTTCTGGTCTGTCGATATTAGCAGACATAAAGGGTAAAAAATATTATTTTTGACGTAGTGATAAAAATCCCCAAGTATCATCATTATCTTTAATATTACGATAACCGACGACGTTCAACTGTTTCCACTTTGAAGAGCTATAAATATGGGCCATACGGAGAGAGAGTTTTTTCTTTCAACTTTTTCTCCTTCGTCATCATCTTCGTCATCCTTTCTGTCCAGGTTAGCCATGGATCCAAAAGCTTCCAAGTCGACTAGTACTACGGCCAAAGGGAAGGGACTCGCCTCTCCATCGAGAGCTGCGGACTTTCCCCATTCATCTGATGTGCAACCCCTATTAAGGGTAAAAACAGTGGGAAAATGATGACTTAAATTTGAATGGCCATATCGCATATTTTATGCACAAGCTGTCATGTATCGATGCGTGCCCCCGTCTCTTTGGACTGCATGTATTCTGTAAGATGGGGCCGCATGGGCTGAGCCGCATAAGCGCCACTGACCCTCATGGATGCCTCATACCTGAGCCGTATGAGTGCTACATGGCTGAACCGCATGGATGCCTCGTGACCGAGCCGCATGTACATCTCATAACTGATCCACATAAGTGCCTCATGGCTTAGCCATATGAGCACTGCATAACAGAACTGTATAAGTATTATGACTGAGCCGCATGCGTCTCATATTTTTAAGCTGTATGCATCCCTCATAACTAGGCCATATAGGGTCTGTTTGGCTGAATATTTTCTTCTAGCTGCTAACCTCTTTTTCATTTTTTTATTTTTTACAGGGATCGGCTAGCGAATTTCTCCAGGACTAGTATCGACGATAGAGTGAAGATGTACCATTTTGACTACACATCAGACAGCTCAGAACTCTTCATGCTTTGGAAGAGTTTTCCTTAAATGGTAGAAAGAACCTTTATACGTCGGAGAGTCGGACGGTGGTGGGCCATCATCGTAAAAGTTATGTTTTTACGGCTCTCCAAGTAGGCAAAAACAACACTAGGGATGTTGTTTTGAAGGTATGATCTTTTGGAGGAACGGGCCTAAGATGTTCGTAATAGAGGAGAAAAAAGCATGTTATTTGCCTTCCTCCGTGCAGCTCCTCGAAGATTCAACAGCCTTGTTTGCTTCTCAGCAAAAAATATGACTTCTTCGAGGGCCACGAAACTGCTTTTTGATGAAGGCGAAGTGCTGCCAAACTGACCAAACTATGTAATGCTAGATTTTTCTTTCTTGTTTTTGCTACTGATGTAGTCCTAAATGTAAAATTTTGAATAAACAGAATACATTCATTCCATTCTTTATTTGTGGTACTTGTACTAGAGGGCCTAATACAGCATTTGTGTTTGATAAGGGACATACTACTGGAAGACTTTTTGTGGACCTATTGCCCTTTTGTGCATCTAGAAATACGAGCAAATAGATTTGAATGATATTTTGTAGACCTACTACTCTTTGGTATACCGATGGTGCGAGTAATAAATTAGGATAACTTCTGTGAACCTATTACCCTTTTTTGCGCACTGGTGGTACAGGTAATAGATTTTGAGACAAAACCCAACAGAGGTAATATGGACGTGATAGATTTTGTGGTCTTAACACCATATATTTTATCCTAGGTTGGGTACATGTTAAGTCGGGAGACTGTCGGTATCAGAGGTAATATGGACGTGATACACGATAATCAGGAATCTTTGGTGGACCTATTACTCTTCTGCGCACTGGTGGTACGAGTAATAGATTTTGAGACAAAACCCAACAGAGGTAATATGGACGTGATAGGTTCTGTAGTCTTAACACCATGTCTTTTATCCGGTTGGGTAGGTGTTAAGTCAAGAGACTATCGGTATCAGAGGTAATATGGATGTGACTCATGATAATCAGAAATAATCTTAGTGGACCTATTACTCTTCTGTGTACCGGTGGTGCGAGTAATAGATTTTGAGACAAAACCCAATAGAGGTAATATGGACGTGATAGGTTTTACGGTCTTAACACCATTTTTTATCCCGGGTTGGGTATAGGTGCTAAGTCAAGAGACTATCGGTATCAGAGGTAATATGGACGTAATACATGATAATTATGACCAGGAAGTTTGCTCAGAGATGATGATAAGCTGGGTACACTCCTGTGTGATAAAGCATTAGAGTGGAAGTTCAGAGGTATCAGCATACATGACTTGCCACTCAGGAAGATGCGATGAATCCACTCGGAGTAAATAGAGTATGAGTTCAGAGGTACTTGGTGTACATAACTCGATGGCCTGAAGATTTGGTGGTTTGAGGAAGTACCAGCATGTCCTTAGACATAGTATCTCTTCAAGAATTTGCCGTTTATGGGCATCATGAGCAAGCCCCATTCTGGTTCGTGAGCCCATATGTGCGTTGGAGAACTCGGTCTCGATGATGAATGGACCCTCCCACTTGGACTGGAATTTGTTGGCGGTTTTGTGAGTCATAACCATCGGTCTACGAACAGCCAAGACGAGATTACCTATTTGGAATATCCTCTGCTTGACTTTCTTATTGAAGGCCCGACAGATGCGTGCTTGATAGAGCTCGATGCTTTGTTGAGCTTGCAAACGCTTCTCATCTAAAGCTTCCAATTCTTGTAGCCGTCGACGGTAGTTATCGTCCAACGTCAACCGGTAAGTAAGATCCACACAAAGTGAGGGGATATGAGTCTCTAATAGGAGAACTGCCTTGCTCCCGTACACCAGAGAGAACAGTATATTTCCCGTAGCCGTCCGACTCGTAGTGCAGTACACCCATAAGCATTTGCCCAATATTTCATTCCAGTTATGCTTGTTTGATGACACAAACTTTCTGAAAAGCTTGATTATGGTCTTGTTAAAGGCTTCGGCCAGACCATTAGCTGATGGATTGTATACCGTTGAAGCCATATTCTGAATCCGATTCTTGTCACAGAATCGATAGAAGGCATGGCTTGCGAACTGTGGACCATTGTCATGAATGATCCTCATTGGCAGTCCAAAATGGTAAATAACGTGATATTTTATGAAACTGATCATATTTG